>JAOTNS010000601.1:0-35478 GCA_028476615.1 Culter alburnus | reverse complement strand
TGTTAAGTACAAACATGTGAAATGGCAAAAAATGGAATCTGTAGTGAATTACAGTATAAGCATGCCCTTCCGTGTTGCCACAGGTGGCCGCTATGACTAAACTGAATATTATCAGATAGACGGCTTTACGTCTAAAAACGTCTCAATTTCCCACTTCTGAAGCGTGGGCAAAGTTTTCATGAGTTTTCGAGCACGTTTAGGCCCTCTAAATGCGATTTACTTTGATAAGAAGAAAACTAAGAATAAGAATAAGCTGCAAGCACGATGAACGGGCCCTCGCACCGGGGCTCCCGCCACCTGTAGGCCTTAGAAAACAGTGAACATGTGGGCGACATGGCAGTTACGCGAGTGATACAGGAGAATTATGCCAAAGTCATTTCGAATGCCACACTTCCTGCTGTCACCGATGGCGCTTTGACGTACCTGATATTTGCTGCTAGGGTTGAATGTCCTTCAGGCCAGGATTTTATCGAACATGTGAAGTTGTGGGCAGACTGGACAATTGTATGCCTGATGACAACAACTTCCTGTTTCTTTAGTGCCGTTAATCCGCTAAATTAACACGCACCAAGTGTTCTGATTTAACGTGTTTCTAAGCATGTTTCATCCTTCGTGCATAATGAAATGTGATCTGTAAGTGAATTACAGTGTAAGCATGCCATTTCCTGTTTGCCATCAGGTTGTCGCTATTTAACGGAATATGTCAATATAGATGTCTTTTAGGCACAGGACCTTTATCCCACATGTTCAAGTTTGGAGCAGATCAGACATGTATCCTCGCTTACAACACTTCATCGTTCATGGCGAAACAACAGACTTTGTCAGTCCGCCACGGACACGCCCTTCACGAAAACCCTCAAGATCTTTGATATTTATCATTGCTAAGTCTTAAGATGATAATTTGATGACTGATAACATTTTGATGTTGATCTGTTACTCGCTATGAGAGTTACTCACAGTGTAAAACATGTATGTTCCTGTTGACTACAGGTGGCTCTATGATTGTAACTGAATAATTGTTATGAAAGATGTCCTCAGCCAGGACTCTAATAAAACATGTAAGTTTGCAGATCGACATTGTTTGGTCTGAGTTACAACACCTTCCTTTTCAGTCGAAACATCAGACTTTGCATGGGGGGGGGCCGCCACAGACACCCCCTTGGTGAAAACTCTAGATCTCGCACTTTACCGTTCAAAGGCCTTTAGATTAGACTGACCCAAATAACAGGATCGGATTAAATCTCTAGGAGGATTAATCAAAACCAGTGTAAACTGTCATTTCCTTTGCCCCCAGGTGGTGCTTGACTGTACTGTATATTGTCATGAAGATTTCTTCCAAGGCCGACTCTAATAAAACATGTTGAATGTGGGGCAGATAAACATTGTATGCCCGAGTTACAAACATACTTCCTGTTCAATGGCGAAACATCGAACTTTGCCAGGCCGCCAGGGGGGGGGGGGGGGGGGGGGGGGGGGGGGGGGGGGGGCGGACACGCCCTTTGGTGACAACTCTAGATCTTCGCAATTTAACGTCTCAAAGGCCTTTAGATTAACTGACCAAATATTTTATGTTGATCTGATAAAGCTCTAGGAGGATTTCATTAAAGTCAATTCTGGAAATGGCAAAACGCACAAATTTTGCATAAGAAATTCAAAATATCCGACTTCCTGTTGGTTTTTCAATTTCAACTCCAAGAGACTTTTTTGTATTTCTTGGGCTGTTAGATGGTTTAATCAAATTTCATACCTGTAGTGAAACGTAGTGTCAGGGGCACTTCGTTGAAATTTTTAGTGGCGCATCGAGCCTTTTGCCACCTTAATTCTGAAACCCATATCAACGTAAATTTTCACCACTTCTGACGCATCTGCGAAAGTTTCATGAGTTTTTGAGTATTTTCGGCCCTCAAAAAAGTGATTCACCTTACATGGCGAAACATCAGACTTTGACGTCACCACGGACCGCCCTTCAACTGAAACTCAATATTTTGCAATTTAACATCTCCAAATGCCTTAAGATTAGACTGGCCATATATTGTTGTCTGGTTTAACTCTATGAGGATTAATCACAGTGTAAACACTGACTTCCGTTGCCCCGGTGGCGCTATGACTGTAACTTAAATTGTCATATATATGTCTTCAAGTCGACTCGATAAACAATGTGAAGTTTGGGGCAGATCAGACTTGTAGCCCGAGTTTACAATACTAACGTCCTGTTTCATCCTGGCGAAACACATCGAACTTTGCCAGCGCCCACAACACGCCCTTCAGCGACAACTCCTAATCTTCGCATTTAATTAACGTCTCAAGGCCTTTAGATTAGAACTGACCAAATATATGTTGATCTGATTAAAGCTTCCCCCTAAAATGAGGAGTTCGTTAAAGTACACATGTGGTCAATGGCAAAAAACTGCCAAATTTTTGTAAAGAGAAAATTCAAATATCTCACTTCCTGTTGGGTTTACAAACTTTGCACCTAGGGTTTTTTGTAGGTATTGGCTGTTTACATCTTGTCTCCGAATTTTCATAACTGTCACGTTAAACGTAGCACGAAGGTCGCGTTAATTGAAATTTTGTAGGTGCGCTAATCGAGCTTTTGCCACAGACGACCTAATTCTGAAACCCAATTCAGACGTAAATTTTCACCACTTCTGACGCGTGGTGCAAGTTTCATGAGTTTTTGAGAAGTTTAGGCCCCCTCCACAAATGCGATTTCAGTTTTGGGAGAAGAGACTATTGGCTGAGCAATTCCAATAGGGTCCTCACACCATCGGCTGCTCGGCCCTAATAATAATAAACGGGCATTCCATAGGGTCCTCACACCATCGGTGCTCGGGCCCTAATAAACGTAGGCCATTCCTTGGGTCCTCACACACATCGGTGCTCGGCCCTAATAATATAATAAACGGAACATTCCAATATGTCCTCAACCACCCTCGTTGCTTGGGCCCTATTAAAGCCAAGCAGCGTTGAGAGGCTCGCCACCCGGCTCCCCGCCCCCTTTTGGCTCAGAACAATCAGTGAACATGGGGTCATGCATTAAGTGAGTCAAGACAGGGAATTATGCCAAGTCATTTCGACATGCCCACACGTCCTGCGCCAACAGGTGGCGCTCCTTTACTGTAACTGATTTTGCCATGTTTGATGTCTTCAGGCCAGGACTATCATTGAACCGTGAAGTTTTGAAGCAGATTCGAACTTGTATGCCTGAAGTTACCACCATCTTCTTCCTCGTTCTTTCGTGGCGGTAATCGCATACATTAACACTCAGCCAATTGTTGCATGATTTAACGTGTTTCTAGCATGTCTGTACTTTCGTGGCATGATTTGAAATGTGGAATCTGGTTGTGAATTACAGTATAAAGCATGCCACTTCCTGTTGCCAGCAGGTGGCGCTATGACTAACTGAATATTATCATAGACGTCTTTAGGCTAGGGACTCTTATCACACGGAAGTTTGGAGCAGATCGGACATAGTATGCCTGAGTTACAACAGTTTCCTTTCATGGCGAAACATCAGACTTTGTCCAGTCTGCCACGGACACGCCCTTCAGCGAAAACTCAAGATCTTTGATATTTATCATCGTTAAGGTCTTAAGATTAGACTGATCATTTGTGGTTGATCTGGTTAAATCTCTTATGAGATTTAATCACAGTGTAAAACATGTCATTTCCTGTTGCCTGCAGGTGCGCTATGACTGTAACTGAAATTGTTATGAAGATTTTCAGGTCAGGACTCTAATAAAGCATGTTAAGTTTGGGGCAGATCGGACATTGTTTGTCTGAGTTACAACAACTTCCTTTTCATGGCGAAAACATCAAACTTTGTCAGGCCGCCACGGACACGCCCTTTAGTGAAAACTCTAGATCTTCGCAAATTTAACGTCACAAAGGTCTTTAGATTAGACTGACCAAAAATGACATTGATCTGATTATCTCTAGGGGAGTTTCGTTAAAGTACAACGTCTGGAAAATGCAAAAAACGGTGATTAATTCAAATATCTGACTTCCTGTTTGGTTTCGGATTTCCGCTCCAAAGAGTTTTTGTAGTACTGGGCTGATAAATGTGTGTACCGAATTTCAAACCCCTAGTGTTATGTAGCGAGCGGGGCTGTACGTTAGATGGCGCTGTCGAGCCATTTTGCCACGCCCAATTCCCAAACCCATAACAACTAAATTTTCACCACTTCTGATGCGTGTGCAAAGTTTCATGAGTTTTCGAGCACGTTTAGGCCCTCTAAAATGCGATTTACTTTGGAGAATAATAATAATAATAATAATAACAACAATAATAAACGGAGCATTCCAATAGGGTCCTCACACATCGGTGCTCGGCCCTAATAACGGAGAGGTCCTCACACCATCAGTGCTCGGGCCCTAAAACGGAGCAATCCAATAGGGTCCTCACACCATCGGTCTCGGCCCTAATTAAAGCTGCAAGCAGCGATGAAAGGGCCCTCGCACCCGGGCTAACCGCCACCGTTGGCCTCAGGAAAACAGTGAACAGTGGGCAACATGCATGTAAGCGAGTGAATACAGGAGAATTATGCCAAAGTCATTTCGAAATGCCACACTTCCTGTGGCCAACAGGTGGTGCTTTGACCGTAACTGAATTTTGCCATGTGATGTCTTCAGGCCAGGACTATTTCGACATGTGAATTTGGAGCAGATCGGACATTGTATGTCTAGTTACAACAACTTCCTGTTTCTTCGTGGCGTTAATCGCATAAATTAGCACTCAGCCAAGTGTTGCATGATTTAACGTGTCTCTAGCATGTTTTGGTACTTCGTGGCATAATGAAATGTGACTCTGGTAGTGATTACATCGTGAGCATGCCACTCCTGTTGCCAGCAGGTGGCGCTATGACTAACTAATATTGTCATATAGATGTCTTTAGGCCAGGACTCTTATCACACATGTGAAGTTTGGAGCAGATCAGACCATAGTATACCTGAGTTACAGCAGCTTCCTCTTTCATGGCGAAACATCAGACTTTGTCAGTCCGCCACGGACACGCCCTCAGCGAAAACTCAAGATCTTTGATATTTATCATCGCTAAGGTCTTAAGATTAGACTGATAACATTTGATGTTTGATCTGGTTTAATCTCTATGAGGAGTTAATCACAGCGTAAAACATGTCATTTTCCTGTTGCCTGCAGTGGCCTATGACTGTAACTGAATATTGTTATGAAGATGTCTTCAGGTCAGGACTCTAATAAAGCATGTGAAGTTTGGGGCAGATCGACATTGTTTGTCTGAGTTACACAACTTCCTGTTTCATGGCGCAAACATCAAACTTTGTCAGGCCGCCACGGACACGCCCTTCAGTGAAAACTCTAAATCTTCGCAATTTACGTCACAAAGGCCTTAGATTAGACTGACCAAAAATGACATTGATCTGATTAAATCTCTAGGAGGAGTTAATCACAGTGTAAAACATGTCATTTCCTGTTGCCTACAGGTGGCGCTATGACTGTAAACGAATATTGTTATGAAGTTTGTCTTCAGGCCAGGTCTCTAATAAAAACTGTGAAGTTTGGGGCAGATCGGACATTGTTTGTCAGAGTTACAAACAACTTCCTGTTTCATGGCGAAAACATTAAACTTTGTCAGGCCGCCACGGACCACGCCCTTCAGTGAAAACTCTAGATCTTCGCAATTTAACGTCACAAAGGCCTTTAGATTAGACTGACCAAATATGACATTGATCTTATAAAAGCTCTAGGAGGAGTTCGTTAAAGTACAACGTCTGGAAATGCAAAAAACGGTGAATTAATTCAAAATATCCGACTTCCTGTTCGGTTTCGGATTTCGCTCCAAGAACTTTTTTGTAGGTATTGGGCTTATAAATGTGTGTACCGAATTTCAAACCCTAGTGAAATGTAGCGAGAGGGGCTGTACGTTAGATGCGCTACGAGCCATTTTGCCACGCCCAATTCCGAAACCCATAACAGACGTAATTTTCAACCACTTCTGATGCGTGTGCAAAGTTTCATGAGTTTTCGAGCACGTTTAGGCCCTCTAAAATGCGATTTACTTTGGAGAAGAAGAAGAAGAAGAAGAAGAAGATGAAACGGAGCAATTCCAATAGGGTCCTCACACCATCGGTGCTCGGGCCCTAATAATAATAATAAACGGAGTCATTCAATAGGGTCCTCACACCATCGGTGCTCGGGCCCTAATAATAAACGGAGCAATTCCAATAGGGTCCTCACACCATCGGTGCCCGGGCCCTAATAAACGGAGCAATTCCAATAGGGTCCTCACACCATTGGTGCCCGGGCCCTATTAAACGGAGCAATTCCAATAGGGTCCTCACACCATCGGTGCTCGGGCCCTAATAATAATAATAATCCTAAAGAAAACATAGGGCCTTCAGCCTTTGGCTTTGGCCCTATTAAATAATCCTAAAGAAAACAAAAGGGCCTTCAGCCCTTTACAGGGCTTTGGCCCTAATAATAATCCTAAAGAAAACAATAGGGCCTTCAGCCCTTTACAGGGCTTTGGCCCTAATAAAAATAATGATTTTAAGAAATACCCAAAATTCCCATAGGGCTACAAGTAGAACACAAATGATGATTTTAACTATAACTAGATGAGTAAAGTTCATAGACAAACTTTAAGTTGGCTTAAAAAAGCCTACCCAGAAGGTTTGGAGTAGTTTTAAAAGCTTGAAGTTTGAAGCTTTTTAGTTTGAAATATTTTAAGTTTTAGTTTACTAGTTTAAAAGCTAGATAATGTG
Source organism: Culter alburnus (assembly GCA_028476615.1). Lineage (NCBI taxonomy): Eukaryota > Metazoa > Chordata > Actinopteri > Cypriniformes > Xenocyprididae > Culter > Culter alburnus. Next base: position 28,737 of record JAOTNS010000601.1, on the reverse strand, counting down.
TGAGTAAGTAAGTGTGAGTGAGTGTGTGTAGATATAGTTAGTTAGTTAGTTAGTTAGTTAGTAAGTTAGATTGATAGTTATATAGTAAGTTAGATAATAAGTTAGATAGATAATTAGTAAGCTAGATAGTTATATAGTTAGTTACATTATAAGTTAGTTAGATAGTAAGTTAGATAGATATATAGTTAGTTGGATAGTTAGTTAGATTGATAGATAGATAGATAGATAGATAGATAGATAGATAGATGATAGTAAGTTAGATAGATAGTTAGTAAGTTAGTTAGTTTATGAGTTTGAATGAGTTTGAATGGCTCAGCAATAGTACATAGAATGGAAGCTTCATTGAGTTTAATGGGCTTCAGTTTGTTTTGATTTGAATTTGAGTTAGATAGTTATATAGTTAGTTAGATAAGTTAGATAGTTAGATAATAAGCTTGATAGATAGTTATATAGTTAGTAGATAGATAGATGTAAGTTAGTTAGATATTAGTAGTTAGATAGTTATGTAGATGGATAGGAAGTTAGATAGATAGTAAGTTAGATAGATAGTTAGGTAGTTAGAAAGTTAGTTAGTTAGTTAGTTAGTTAGTTAGTTAGTTTATGAGTTTGAATGAGTTTGAATGGCTCAGTGATAGTACATAGAATGAAAGCTTCATTGAGTTTAATGGGCTTCAGTTGTTTTGATTTGAATTTGAGTAGATAGATAGTTATATAGTTAGTTAGAAAGTTAGTTAGTTATGAGTATGAATGAGTTTGAATGGCTCAGCAATAGTACAAGAATGGAAGCTTCATTGAGTTTAATGGGCTTCAGTTTGTTTTGATTTGAATTTTGACAGTTGGAGTTTGATGGAATGTTCAGATTTTCAGTGTAAGTCAATGGGAGTTTTTTCCAGTTTTAATCAGCATTTTTAGGAAAACCGTAAGTCGGATCAGTCTGAAAAGATAAGCACACTCGGTCAGAACGTCTGAAGTCGGGCCGAGTTTGGTGGTTGTAGCTTTAAAGCTAAACCTTTTGTCATCAAATAATATTCTTGAAAAATTCAATCGGGTTTTAAGTCTCAACACAGCACGGAACTGCACTTTTAAAGTTGTAAATGATTTTTACTAGAAACTGATAAAGGCAATACCGTGCTCTGGTGCTACTAGACTTAAGCTCTGCATTTGATATGGTTTGACACCACAACATCTTGATCTCCAGGTTGAAGAGCTGTGTTGGTCTACAGGGGAAGGTATTGAATTGGTTTCAATCTTTTTTACTAACAGAAGCTTTATGTTTCTATTGGCCAGCATAGTTCGTCCTCACACCCACTTGCTTGTGGGGTGCCACAGGGCTCAATTCTTGCTCCTATTTTATTTTCTATATTCATGTTGCCAATGGGTGCTATCTTTGGAAATATGGACTGTCATTCCACCTTTATGCGGACGATACTCAGCTGTATTTTCCCTGCAGCATAAAAGTAAAGATGTTTTAGCTCCTCTGTTGAATTGTATAAGTGAATACAAACATGGTTGAAGCAGAATCTCTTAGTGTTAATGAGAACAAACTGAAATCATGCTGTTTGGCTCCAAGTCATATGAAGACTTTGCCCCTCACTTTGGTCATCTCTCTTCTACTTTACCACCTTGTGCCAAAATCTTGGTGTCCTTTTTGATTGCAACCTGGGTTTTGAGAAACAAATTAGTGCAGTGGTCAAATCATGTTTCTTCCACTTAAGGCGTTTATCAAAAATCAAATCTGTACTCTCTGTTAAACAGTTTGAACAGATTATTCACTTGTTTGTTCTGTCTAGATTACTGTAACTCACTTTACTATGGTATAAGTCAGTTTTCTATAGTGCGCTTACAGATGGTCCAAAATGCTGCTGCGAGATTGATTTCAGGCAGACGAAGGTTCGACCACATCTCACCCATTCTTATTTCAAATGGTTACCAGTAAAATTTAGAATTAGTTTTAAAATTTTAACTTTTGTTTACAAATCCTTGCATAATCAAGCCCCACCTTATCTCTCCGAGGCAATCTCTATTTATAAACCAAATAGGTCTCTAAGATCCAGTAATCTTGGTCTCCTCACTGTTCCTAGATCTAGGCTCCATTGCAGAGGTGATCGAGCCTTCGCTGTTGCTGGTCCTAATCTATGGAACAATTTACAAGCTTCTATTAGAGCTGCACCATCTCTGTCTGTATTTAAATTCCAGCTTAAAAATCATTTTATGTCAATAGCTTTTATCTAGCCATGTTTAATCGTATTATGTTGTATTGTTATGTGATGTTTCAATGTTTTGTTGTTTCTTATTCATTTTATTCTACCTGTATTGTACAGCACTTTGGATCAACTAGTAGTTGTGTGAAAGTGCTTTATAAATAAAGAAAGAAGAAGAAGCTCTAGGAGGAGATGCAGTCAAAAATTTGGCTCAGAAGAAGAAGAATAATAAGTTTATATAGCAGATCAGATCATCTTTTTCAAGCCAACTTAACTATAATAACTATAATATTCATCATTATTTGAAATGCATCATAAATCAGTTTTCCGAAGATGTTTAAAAAATCCCTATATACTGTATTTACTTTTGTTTAAATTTAATCAACACGTGTAACACACATCCCAAATAGCATGTAGTAATTGGCCCGAGCTCGGCTGCCCCGCGGCGCCTGCGGCTCAGAATCGGCATCGGCACGTGTTAACCAGGCCGATTGTGGCCCGCAGCTCGCTCTGGGACATGTATATTTGTTATGGCTGTAAAGCACTGGGCCGATTCCTGTTCACTGTAACTGGCCCAACTCTGGCTATAGAGATCTGTGCCACTTCTGGCAATGACTCGGCTTATGTTCACTCACAGATGGTTACATAAGCAATAATTAAAATTGTCTTAAAATTGACTTCATTTCCTGGTAGTATCTGATATGAATTAACTAATGTTACACGTTTAATGTAGCGAATTTGTCAATAACAACATATCTGCGGTAAAACCTAATATAATAAAAGTGCCATATAAGACAGAACATTCTCTAATATGTATAATATCAAATCTATTTATAAGTAATGTAGCAATTCATTATTTTATACGCTTTCATGTATTTTAAACGCGCTTCACTGCACGCTCAGGTGATTCATTCATGTTCACGTGCGCGGCGGGGGAGGGGTCTCGTACCTGTGTGGGTGAATTCACCATGTTTGAGCGGAGCGGACGCGAGCAAAACAATGGATTATTTACCATGAGATATTAATGTATGGAGTCATGTCGATAAAACAGTTCTGGTAAGCATCGACGCACATTTATATTTGTAGTATGTTTACTTTGCAGACGCTTATAAAGGAACTTTCTAAAGTTAACTTCACGTGACTGCCGCGAACGCGGCTTTCTTGGCTTGTCTGAAAACTTTCGGTATGCCACTACAGCTAATAAACGGACAAAATCTTTTTCATCTTTGATCGAAGTATTGTTAAGTGGATCTGGAGTGTTTACGCTGCACTAAACTTTGACGAGCAACACTCCGATCTGCAAACAAAGAGCTGAGGAAGAGGATGATGGCAGTCCTGCAAACACGAGAAAGAGCAGGTTTGTCTGTTTGTTTTTAGTTTCCACGCTCATATATTATTATAAATGCAGTTGTAATAAGCAAAAGTTGTTTTATTCCATGTTTCATCAAGAAGGTGAGTGAAGAGGATTTGTTTATACTGTCATAGAAGATCATTGTTTTCAAATAACCTCAATTAACTAAATACATACGCTAGTTACATAAGCTAGTTTCACTGATTTTTTGTTATGATGACAATGTACTGCAATCCTATGCATTAGTATGTCTGAGATCATCTTCAGATGCTAAACGAAAGCAGATTTTACATTTACAGATGCTCATGACAAAACAAACACACAATCACAGCTTTTGTTGCTACTAGTTGCTTCTTCACTCAGCATGTTAAGACGCACAGGAATTAGTTATTATTTATCATAACATGCCATAAATTGCTTTTAATATTTCTCTGTTTTATAGTAATCAAGAGAAGTGTTATCATCGCTGAAGAAATGGCAGATTTTAATCCTCAGACACAGAACAGTGTGTTGGAAATCTCAGAAGCATAGACCAGGAGACTTTGGGATCTCTTGAAGCAGAAGTTACTCTTTATTGAGAAAACACGCTGTGCGTCGCTGTGGTCATCCAAAATCTGACTAAGGCAGTGACTTGGTAGTTCATATACATTCAAGGGGGAGGGATACATAGAGTAGAGGTGTGGACAATCTAAACAAAGCATGCAAATGCAGTACAGGAATCAGCCCATTCCCTACATTTCCCAGCCATGATCTAATCAGCATAAATGTGTCATTCAAATGCATAGGTGCTAATCCAATCAGTCTGACAGTATCGCCCATACCTTTACATTATCATAGAGACAAAGGCACTGCTGTATCTTGAGCTTGTCCTGCCAAATGGTCAGGATGTAGGATCCGCAGATCTTAAACAGATTCTTAAATTTGTAATTCCACAGTTCCCCCTTTTGAGAGTTCTAATAACTCTCACACAATACAAATTTAAACCTTCTTAAATCCCTTCTATAACATATGTTTGTTAACATAAGTTCCATCTTCCAGTCATGCAACTTGTAACAGCTACAGGCACATACATCTTATTCTGTGTCGTGTCCAACATTTACATAAGTGTTGTTCTTTAACTTGAGTATACTGTTGACACACATATACAACGCAGGGTGGTAACATGTTGTATAAACTACTACATGATACACAAAACCATGTAGCATAAGCGTGGAAGTCCTAAAAGTCCATGCGCCTGAATATCTGTGGAGTCTGTTCCCGGTAGAGTCCATTTCCATGTTTGTCCCAAGATGATTATTTGTCGTTGTGCAACTCCGAGTTGCTCAGATGACTCCGTCATCATGAAGGTTGTTCATGGATATCTGAGGTGATGCTTTACACCAGGTGCTGCTAATGAGACTTCATGGCATATACACATACCTGCACACAAGAAAACAAAGAAACAGCAGACCAGCAGTATTCATGCATAGACTTTAGTACGTTAGACCTCTGATGATCGTATAGTTTTTCTGTCTAACTCTGATCATCATAAACTTCTAGTGATCGTATAGTGGTTTTGTTCTTCTTTTTCTTAACCTAGTCTTAATCAATTTGACACCTATAGACCAGTAAGGTGGGGATAAACTGAGAGAGGGGGAAACCTAGGAGGAAGTCTTCACCACAGGGTTAGCCCCCGAGGCCTTTTGCACTTCGGTTCTTCCCTGGGCTCCTCACTGGTCTGTGTGTCCTATTCTCTCCTTGTAGTTAATTTGCAAACTTACTGTGCTACATCTCCATCTTCCATTGAAACATCAGTCATAGCAGACATCATAACCCATTGAGGATGAACAAGTGAATGGAGTGTGCTGTAGCATAACATTTAAGGCTGTGAGTGTACTTAACCCGTGTCCCCGAATGGTGGAAGTGATAGTCAACTTTCTTTTGTTCAGAATGAGTCTTTCAGCTTTCTTGTAAATGACTGGGGAAATTAAGCACTCACAGCCCAAATGGTTAGCATGTCAGCAAGCTGCTGTTCCAAGAGTTTGGAGAAGAGGGGAGGGGCAGTTTCAATGTAGTAAGTAGACTGAGTAGGAGCTGAGTAAAGCTGTTCATTCTTTTAATGTCTTTTTGTTTTTCCTACACTCTTTCATCCAATGTCCAGGTTTACCACAGTAATGACAAGTGCCTTCTCTCTTAGGACATTTACGTTTCTGTCAATTCTCTGTGTTGACCTTAAAGGATGCTGCTGCAATCTTTACTCTTGTCTTGACATCAGAGTCTCTTTCCCAAATAGCTAACCTATCCAAGTTGTTTTGCAGGGTTCCATTGGACCATGTGAGGTCTAAGAAAGGCAATGCATTTCTGTATTCTGATGAAAGCCCATCAAACCACATGCGGACCAGTGGTCCATTATCCTCCAATACCTTCTCTGGAGTGTCAACTATTCCACTGTATGCTGCCGCTGACTGACAAAATCTTTCAGTGTACTCACTTACAGTTTCATCCTTCTTCTGTACACAACTAGTGATCTTTAACCAGTCCACCTTTGGTCCAACAAGTTTCTGTAACACTCTCAGAACTCCTTCTCTCAATTCGCCTTTGCTGGAATGCTGAAACTCAGAATTATTACAGCACTTTCAAAATCATTGAATTCTGACTCTTTCAGGATTTGTGACATTAGCTGTGTGACTTCAGCTAGGGACTATCATAGAGCTTCATTTTTCTGGGCAACTCTGTCCTAAACTCAGAAAAGTTTCTATGCACTGATGGCAAATTCTCAGCAATTCTTTCTATGTCTTCAGGACCTATAGTGGTACTGACTGCTTGTAACTGCAGTATGGGGGTTACAGATGGAACTGTGTCAACCCCTTTTGCCCTACTCTGAGCCTTTGTCTCACTCCACACACTTCAACTGCATTTACATCTTTATCCATGAATCCAGTATTGCTATTGCCCTCTAGTCTACAGAAAGACTGTAAGTCAGGATAGCTTTCATCTGACTGTTGGTCTTTTGAGTCACATTTGGTTGAGGCTTTGTTAAGGCCCAACTTCTGAGTGAGACGAGACACTCGAGTGTGCAACTGTTTGTTCTGCTCTTCTAACTTAGCATACGTTGGATTTGTTCTTGTGCAATGGATAGAGTAAATTCTCTGTGGCAGCAGATAATGCCCTTCATTTTTCTTCCGAATACAAGCACCAAGTACCTTTTTGCATTCTTCAATAGACCAAACTTTTTCTGGATGAATCCCAAATTTCTTTGTCAAATCCAATCTGACTGACTCAGTCACTATTGAGTCCATGTGCTTTCCTAACAATGATTGAACTCACTATCTGTCCATAAAGGAGTAGCTAGTCCACCTTTCTCAGTTGTTGGAATTAGTCTAGCGTTCTTTCTCAACATTGTGTAATGTCTTTCTGGCACAACAATACACTTCAACACTTCCCTGACAGAGCAGAGGTTAACCTAGTTTAATACACATCGTAATGTATTCAACCTTCTCTGACGAGCAGAGTTGAAACAACTTGCTACCACACTTTAACAGTTATAACCTTCCCTGATTAACAGAGGATGAACCTTCTTCTCTAGCAAGTAGAGGATGGCTATTCTGTTAACACACCACCTTCCCTGATTAAACAGAGGATAAACAACATTCCCTATAAAGCAGAGGATAAAACTTCCCTAACTTTACAGAGGATAAACCAATATTAGCACGTGATGCCAATCTTCCCTGCCTGAACAGAGGTTACCAATATTAGCACTTAATGCTAATCTTCCCTGCCTGAACAGAGGATATAAACTTCATCTCTAAAAGAACATTTTTAGAGGATAACTTAGTTAACCAAACCCTACAGCTGTCTGTTAACTCTTCTCTGACGCCGCAGAGGATAACAACTTTGTACTGGTCTTAATGGTTCTTTTGGATAGAGTATCACTCACCAACCCTTGGGTGTACAGGTACAGGAAAATTCAGCCTGGATCTTCTTTTGGATCAGATCTCTGTTGTGCTTGAAGTTTCAATCTGGATTGAGGTGAGAAGCTCTATCCGGGTCACGGCACCAAAACTGTTGGAAATCTCAGAAGCATAGACCAGGAGACTTTGGGATCTCTTGAAGCATAAGTTACTCTTTATTGAGAAACACGCTGTGCGTCGCTGTGGTCATCCAAAATCTGACTAAGGCAGTGACTTGGTAGTTCATACACATTCAAGGGGGAGGGATAGAGTAGAGGTGTGGACAATCTAAACAAAGCATGCAAATGCAGTACAGGAATCAGCCCAAAGGCACTGCTGTATCTTGAGCTTGTCCTGCCAAATGGTCAGGATGTAGGATCTGCAGATCTTAAACAGATTCTTAAATTTGTAATTCCACAAGTGCAAGCCCTGAAGAAATAAGACCATGGACATCATCTTCTCAGACTGAACTAGCAAGGAGCTGTTGGAGCCAATGAGAAAGCTGGTAAGTTCAAGAAAAATTTGGCACATTCAGTTAGACCATGTAACCTTTATTAATAGATACTTGTATACTATTTGCTCTTTACAGGTGTGGAATGTAAACCTGAGTACCTGAGTAAACCTGAGTAAACGCCGCTACTTTAATGATAATTTCTAAGTTTACTGAGCGATGTAAACTGCTGTCATTCTGTAAACTGCAGATATTCTCAAGCGTCTGGAACGAACTTATGTAAGTAAAGCAAAACATTTTCTCTTTTTTCTTTTTTTTTTCTTTGATTTTGTAAGGATATCTTCATGAAGAAAATGTAGGGCAACATGTGTTGCTTTTTGTTAAGCACACTGATCTGAGAAATGTGATTTTATTCCTACATTCATGTGAATAAACTAGCAGTAGCTTTATCTACGATTAGTAAACCTTTACAATCTTTCTTTACTTGCAGGCTGAACTGGATGCTTCTGAAGAGTGAGCTTCAACACTTAAGGTAACTTCAGTTGAGTTGTCCAATGCAAGTTGTGTGACGTCTCCTCGGATAACTGCACACATACTTGACTTTCTCTTCTTCATCCACTGTTGGTTATACACTTGTGTGTTTTTGGTTTTCTAGGTTTGTGCAAAGTTATACCATATCACTGAAAACAGCACGCGTCAAGATTTCAGAGACTCTGCGTGACGTTTTAAATGTTTATGACCTTCAGGTGAGTTAAAATTTGTCAACAACTACCTCCATCACTGTCTTCACTGTATATACAATAAAGTTGGCTTGCTTGTTTAACATGTTAATTTTTGCTTGACTTTGAAGGGTGTGCATGATGTCAACATGAAACACACTGTAGCCCTCCGTGCTCCTCAGTACCTGTGTGAGAAGGACCCACAATTCTTCAAGACTTGAAATGTAAGTATTCAATGCATTAACAGAATTGCTAGTATCTGTGAATGTAACGGTCTACTTTTAGTCTACTGTGTGAAACTTACAGTTGGACCCTCTATGCTTATTTCAGGAGGCGTTGGGAGAGCCAGACATCACTGATTTTGTCATTGTGGACAACGAAAGCACAAGTCCTTCAAGCGCTGCAGTTGTGATAGAAGATGATCTTCAGTTTTATAATAAAAGACTCAATTGTACAGCTGGAGGTTTATTTTATGTATTTATTTTTTAGCTGTTGTTGTTCATTTTTGTCTTTTGAGTTAGTATTTTTATGTAATGAAGTCCTGCAGAGGTGCCCCGATCCTGTTCCTGTAGATTTACCTGCCTGCAGAGTTCAGTTAAGTTATTCAGCTCATTATTTTGTACAACAGCAAAACTTTTTCCATTTACCAATGTGTTTAAAACATTTTAAGTTTGTCTATACTTATACACAGAGTGTAAAATTGAAAAAGTAAATACCAGTGTATAATGTGTAAATACCACAAAATGTGGTAAATATTTACAATAATTGTATAACTGTTGTTATTTGATGTAATTGTTTTGTAAATAAAATGTTTTCATGCCAACCAGATCAAGTGAGTTCTTTACAAATGGACATATAATTGCTTTTCATAATAATGTGATGTTTGTATAGATTTAAGTAATGTTATTTATGTATTATAATTTATATAATATTAAAATGTAAGCAAGCGTTTTGGCTGGGTATCAAATTTAAATGAAAAATGAATGAACAGTATGGTAGATATATAAACGGGGCTGGGCCGTATCTGGCGCGCTGTGCGCATTTGCAACGGCCCGATACAGGTGTTATGAAATATTAGGTGTCTGAGATTTTCGGTGACACTGGGCGGAGCTCACATGAATATTCACGAGTTTCCTGTTTTGAGTTAAAGTGCCACTGAAAATGTTAGTGGACTGTCCTTGGATCACAGAACTGTTTTCTGTAACATGATTGTGTTTCCGCGTCGAATGAATTTAAGATTCTTTTTTTTATTAATAACTGTTTTTGTATGCTAAATAGTTTGTAGGTTACATTGTGTCGTGAGATATACTTTAGTAGTGATTACAGCCACTGGTGGTCTATCGTTAGGAAATGAGCCAACATCGAGTTTGTTTCTTTTAGTAGGCTACAACTGTTTTGATTTTATTTTAGTTCGTTTGAGAAGATAACTTGTATAAATGTATCTGTGGTTGCATAATAAAAGTTTCAGTTGTGATTGTGTCATTCCCTATTGCTTTCTCAGATAGCCTGCATAACTTTAACCAGACATTATTATTTTTAAAACACATTGAGAGTTAGATTTATGTTCCGTTTATGTTTTTGACTTGCATGAATTAATGTAAACCTTCTTTATCCTTTTCTGCAAAACACACAATGCTCTCTATGAATAGAAACATGAGACAGCGATATTAGCTTCCCTGCAGCAGTTTCACAAGGTTTTATTTTAATGCGCTTTCCACAACAATTAAAATGTTAAAATTTAATTATAAGTGGTTAAATGGATCAGATACAAAACTAAAAGTTACTAATGCAGGTTTTATTTAAAAATATTTAGGCTATATGGAGAAGACAATTGGCAAAAGTATGAGGAATATTATTGTTATGTGGATAATCAGACATATATACATACTACTGTGATTGTTCTGTCATTTCTTAATTGCTTGCTCAGTTGGTAAATATTTTTAAAGAGACTTTATTAAATCCTAAAGTTAAGTGTTACTTTTTTCATATTATTAGGAAACATTCTCAATCTTTTTTGCATTTCATTGACAAAAAAAATAAAAAAATTAATGTGGAAAAAACATGAAGCACTGTGAATCAGGATTCAGTTTAACAGTGTTGATATGGAGCTATATGGAACTAAATGATCAAACCTGCAGTATATTCACAATGAAAAGTATTAGTTCTATTCTACAAGCTTTCCATAACAATTAAAATTTTATTTATGTTAAATTAGCTGCTAAAATAATAGACCATGTAGTAATTTGCATATCTGTAATATCAAAGATGAAAGTAAATAATGAGAGTAGTTTCACTTTGAATAAAAAAGAGCAACTGATTCTGTGTCACAACATATGACATATATGTCATAACAAGTCACAACATATGACATATTTAATTAGCAAAAACACTTGTATTTAAACACACTTTACACAGGGTCTTGGGATCCCAGACAAATTAAAAGTTTGGTCTGCTCTTGTGATCCCAGTGATACCAGCCTTTGCTACTGACACATTCAATCTGAAATATATAATAAAATGACATTACAACAAACATGTATTAATGTTTAATACACTGTCATGTTCAAAACAAAGTGAAAAATAAAAGTGTCTGCTTTGTCTGGTGTACAGGGATATTTATTGGCAAAAGTCATATTTGGGAATGAGAGAATATTGGCTATAGATATTATATTAGTTATCACATGCGTAATTCATCATGGCCTATTTGGATAATAAATAAACTAACATGTTTTCTTGCATGTGTGCTATTTTTGAAACATTACATATAGAAATTCAAGTCTACCCATTAGAAGTGATCTGCAAACTAGGAAAGTTTACTGCTGCCTTCACCACAGGAGTTTACAATTAATATTATTATACATTTTGGCAAACTTTCAAAATGCTTAAAAGACTCAAGGTAATACAGAAACATCAAAAATAGGCTATTTAAAACGCTATTGGCTTGTTTAGCGAATCCTAACGACACCTCTGGCGAATCATTGGCTGTGTTAATATCAGACATAGCTAACACATGACACGACATAACACAATATAGCTTATATATAAAATCTTGTGCATCAATAACAGTTAGAATATAAGCTTGACTTCGTTTAACGCTGAAACATATGCTAATTACCTTTAATGTAAGCCGAAGAGCGTGCACTAACATTTTCAGTGGCGCTTTAACTCAAAACAATAAACTCGTGAATTTTCATATAAGCTCCGCCCAGTGTCACCGAAAATCTCAGACACTGAATATTTCATAACACCGGCTTGATTCCGGCAGTGTTGGCATGGTAACGGCTGCCGAGTCTGGCCTGATTGATTCGGCCGGAATCGGGCAGTGAGTACAACAGGCATCCGGTCCGAGTGCAGCAGATAGAAGCGGGCCAAGTCGGGTAAGTCTCCGGCAGGCGAGAATCTAACCAGAACTGGCCCGATCGTATTTTGCTATCTGGGGTGACAAAACCTGATTGGTTCCATGGACGTTTAACAGCTCTGATTGGTTCTTATGACAATGAGCTGCAGCCTCTCACCTGAGAGAAGCTGTTTACCTGGGGCACGTTCAAGCTCAAACCAGTGCGCAAGCGTTTTGCTACGGTTTCCGGGTTGAAGGCATGTTTCCTGGAAACGGTGTGCAACAGGTTTGAGATACGTTTTCTCTTGTTTTGTGGGCGTGTCAAAAATCTCAGCCCAATCAGCATCAACATGCATATAAACCACTTGGTATTAAAGAGACATTTTGCACAATGGGTATGAATGTAACATAAAAATACTATACATATTTATATATATTTTGCTATTGTATTTTGGAGTTACACTTTCATAAACTTTTCTATTCTCCTCTGATTATATAATGGTAAATATTACAATATCATAGCACAACAACAGTGATCAGAAATAATGATAAGTCTACTCACAATAAAAATAATGTCATATAGATCAAGAAGTTATCCTTCACCTGAAATGTTTGTCTTTTCATCCTGAAATGTGAGGCAAATGTTGTATCACAATAATTAGACGTTTCCACAAATCCCTTCACTCTATTTATTCTGGACGGCAAGGGCAGTGACTGTAACATCGAGTGCATTTTGCAGTATTAAACACGTATACCGACTTTCTTCAGGCTCCGAAAATTCTTCAAAAAGAACACAAAGAATGGCCTTCTCAGCTGCCATAGTTGCATCTCTTGCGTCATCAGAACAGGGTGTTCAACGCACCACCGTTCCCGTTTAAAAAACGTTTTGCAACGTTTTGTCGGGGCTGAACGCAGCCCAGGTATGCTGTGCATGCATAACCTATTTTCCTTGAATGTTAATAGAAGATTAAATTTAAACTGTTAAATTATATAGACTAGAGCGATCGTGCCACTTTAGAACACTTGGAAGAGATGTGATTCATATGCATTACTTTTTTTTTGCGATGACTTTTTGAAACTTGAACAGTTTTGGTGTATCGTCTTTCATTGGAGGGGATATAAATCTCTGAGATTTCATTCAAATATCTCAGTTTTTCTTTCGTGTGGCTTTTGGTGTAATGGTTCAGTTTAATTGTAAAGAAAGGTGATTTTGGTTATATGTTGACCTTTAAGCACCCTCCTGTGGCGAGGATTGTGTATGGTAATTTCTGTATAACCCGTGTTGAGTTGAGTTCATTTGTGAAATGTCATGGCTGAAGAGCGGCTCGTACAATGAAGTCGTGACCCGCATAAGGCTGTAAGTCGCTATTATTTGTCATATAAATATGACGTTTAGTAGGTTAAAGATGTTTGACAGTAAATTCATTAATCTAGAGATGCAAATGTTGCTAAAAACAAAACGTAAAGTGCAAAGTGTGAGCATTAGGTAGCGCCATATGCTAGCGATCTTTTGTTATGATTATTAGGCTAATTTGGATTTCGTGATTACAAGCCATTACCTAAAACTAAGAATATAATTACCAAATGCACATGACAATGTAACGTTTAATGCTTAATGTGTTGATTTAATGTTTCTTTTGAATGCTTTTAGGCAGTAAATACTGCTCTGTCAGCTATACACTTTGAAACTTGGATAAAGTTGGTTTTATATTCGCACATTCGGACATCCGTATTCAATAGCCTTGTTAATCACACTACATTGGACATTCACAAGTAAATATGCCATTAAAACAATACTTGCCTATTTTGATTGACTGTGAAAAATGTTGTAAGTTGACAATCATTGGTTGTCAGTATCATGTCGCTGCTTAAAATTTGCAAACATTAATTTATTGCACATTTATTGGAAAGTCTGAATTTATCAGAAGTCCGAATGTGCGAATATAAAACCAGCTTTACCCAAGTCACTTTGAATATGTAATTTGAGTACAATTCTAATTGTTGTATTTTCTATGTCTGTTTACAGTTTTACAATGTTAAAGTTAAACGAGAAAATATTCATGAAAGCTACTGGGAAAGTAAAAGCCATGAACCAACATCTCGCCTGTTCACTGTCTGTCTAGATGAAGATGCTGCACGCAGAAGTTACTGGTAAGTTTTTAGTTGCTGTTTGCATAAAGAAAATTTATGCTGTTTGCATAAATAAAAAAATAAAAAACTGAAATCTGAGTGCAGAGACAAGCAAAGAAGAGTGTGTTTTAATGTCGAATCACCTCTGTTATAGAGATTTTTTTAATCAGGCCTAATAGAGGGTGATTCTGTCAATCTTGGAAGGAAAATATTAGCGTGCCCATTCCACACTGTAAAACATCAAAAATTGAGAACTTAAAAGTTTAAGGCAACAAACTTCACAAATTTTTGTGTTTGAGAAAACACAAAAATCTGCTGAAGTTTGTTGCCTTAAAGTTTTAAGTTTTATCAACTTTTGATTTTTTACAGTGCAGGTGTCTAATTTGTGCTTCCTTTGAGTCATTCATGTAAAAGTTTGTTTATTTTTTAATTGTTTGTTTTTGGTAAAGCTGCAGGGTACTTGTCGTAGTTGCCTTGGCATACAATATTTTGCAAACTTCTAATTTCTTTAAATCTTTGCAACAGAGGTGTAGAGAATGCATGTTAGCATAACCACAAAATACACAATCATGGGAATTACCCTAGGTTCAAATAAACCACAATTACAAATATATACAACATACCCTGTAATACTCACAGGTTGCTTTATTGCTTCAAATATCAATATCAGTGACTTTGTGATTGAACTCTGCTCACTGTAAGTGTTGTTGTTGGGCTTCTTCTAATCTTATGTTCATTGTAACTCAGAGTGCTGCATAGTGACGACAGAGGATAAGAGGATAAAAATGGACACTCATATGTCAAGCTTGATGAGGATATAGTCAAAAGGTAAACTGAGAAGGCAACAAAATTCTAATGAATATGCAAATTATAAAACACTGTATATTCAATCATGGATGCAAAACTGTTATTCATTTGTTAATTTTATACAAATTCTTTTTTCCCTTTCACAGATCCTGTGATGAAGCAGCCTTCAAATACTACAGTGTCTGAATTACAAGCCCAAGAAAATGCAAGTTGTGCTCAAAGAAGTGACCCTCCACTTGAAGATGAAGATGTGACATTTAAACTCTTTTGTTACTCTGTTTGGTTCAGGCATTTGCATGCTTATATTTGTAAAAAAAAAAAAAAAAAAAAAGTACTTCTGTACTTTGTTTTTCAGTGACTTTTTCAGAAAATTGCATTGTAATTCTTATTCATTGATGTAAAATTCTGTACTTTTCAGTAATACAGGTATAACTGAAATGTTTTATTTATTTATTTGAATGTATTTTGGTCAAAAGATGAAATGCTGCTGTACTTTTTTAATGTACTGTAAGAATATTTGTAATGCAGTACACAATATGTAGTGCATTAAAGTTTTTAGATTTCAAAGTGTGTGTGTGTGTGTGTGTGTGTATACAGATAAAAACAGCTTTATAATAAACCAAGTAGTGTTATGCTAATGCATTTGTAATGACCTGAAATTGTATTGGAAATGTACATAAAGCAATATACTCTAACTGTAATAGCAGAAGTATTAAAAGTATATGTATTTAAAGAAATGCACTTAAATTGCACTAAATGTACTTAAAATGGGTCCATTTTAACACAATTTCAATGTATTTAATATATTGCAAATAGCTTAAAACTTGAACTTAAGTACAACTTGAAATATGCTCATTATACTTCAAGTTGTTTTAAAATAATACATTTAATATGCAATTAGTATAGTATAATTTTTATGTATTAAGTGTGTCCAAAAAGCACAATTTAAATATATTTAGTGCAGTAAAATACACTTTATTTCAGTACACTTCCATAATGTACTTAAAGTGCTCTATTTTCGTGCACTAATTTTGTACTTAATATACTAAAAGCTCTTCTTTAGTACTTCTTAAGATAATCTTAAGAACATCTAAGTGTACTCAACTGTGCTATTTTGAGACACCATGAATATTTACTAAACTGTGCTTTTAACATACTATCTCTGTATTTAAAAAAAATGTATTTAGTTACCACTTGTAGTATACTTGAACCCATCTATCATACACTTTTAAATATACTTATCAGACATAGAAAATAGACTTATGTATTTCAAATATAAGATATTAAAAGCACATTTTAGTTCAAATTCATGGTGTCTCAAAATAGCACAGATGTTCTTAATGTACTAAAAAGCACTTCTTTAGTAGTACTTAAGATAATCTTAAGTACAAAATAAGTGCACGAAAAGAGAGCACTTTAAGTACATTATGGAAGTGTACTAAGTGTACCAAAATAGTGTATTTTACTGCACTTTTTTCATCTGGGATACCTTATTAGTATTGCAAAGTATTTTAAAGTTACAAAATTAAGTTACAAAAGTTGTGTAATCTAATGAAATACATAAATGACTTTTTAAAGCATGTATTTTGTGATCTGTAATGAAATACATTTTAAAAGTAACCTTCCAAACCCTGATCGTTACATCTTTTTCTATATGTTTTCTATGTCCAATACAATCTACAGTACAAAGAAAGGTATATTAGGTCAAAACATGAACTCTCAGCAGAAATATTGATCAATAATTAAAAACAGTTTTTATAATTTATCTCTTGATTTCATATATCTGTTTGGAGGATTGAGTTCTAAGAATAGACTTTCAGAATCTAAATGAAACTGATGAGCAGCTGCATGGCATGTTTCAACATGACAACTGAAGAAATTGCAATCATGTTAGTTGCGTGCAGATTAAAGGCTATAGAGTGTACCTATTAAAACTAGATAAACATGTCGACTTAATTTTGCTAACACAATTTTCTACCTGGTAGTTTTGTTGGTATAAATGAATGCATTTAGGTTGATTAAGTGATATTAAATAAAATGGAAGTAAAAACACAAATATAATGTACATGTTATGTGTGCTGCTGAAGAGATGAGGAGAGTACGAAAATCCACAATTAATGGGCTTTATTTACAAACAGGATACTGAGTTCAGGATTCTGAGTACAGCTTCACACACCTAGTCAAACAATAACAACAAGAACGGACAGGGAGTGAGTCCAACTTAAAGGGGTCCTCGTCAGCACAACAGGTGCTGGGAATTCGGGGAGATGGCGGGAAGACTGATGAGGGAAGTGCAGACCGGTGTGCAGAACAGGAGGATGCTGGGAACTGGAGTCCGGCAAGGCGTGAATGTAACATTACCTCCCCCTTCCCGGTAGGCGCGTCCTCGCACCTCAGATGATACAACGGGGAGGGGGGGGGGCGCCCTGGAGACCTACAGGCAGGTGCGGGGGGTGCAGGGGTCTCCAGGGCGGGTCTAGGACCTCAGGAGTCCTAGGCGGCCACAGCAGGTCAGGGCTGTAGGCGGCCATGGCAGGTCTGGAGCCGCCATGGTTCGACTGGATGAGGATCACACGTTTTATCAAGAACCTCCTCAATAACAAACTCAGAACAATTTAGAAACAAAATCAGATTAATTGCATCGACTAGGAAAAAATAACAGGCAGGTTCTTTAAAACGAATCGTGTCCTCATCCAGCCCCGCCAGAAAACAGGCGTTTAAACATGCATCTGGCCAATTAAAATAAGCAAGCTCAACAAATTCCTCCACATACCTCTCCAGCGAACGACCGTCCTGCCGGAACCCACAAAGTAGATCCGAGGCTGTAGTAGGCTTGGGAGACACTGGGAGCTTGGAGAGTTCTGAAACAAGGAGCAAGCCCATCCTTCTTTGTGGAGATTTCCAGCGGTTTTGGTCCGTTCTTCTGTTATGTGTGCTGCTGAAGAGATGAGGCGAGTACAGAAATCCACAATTAATGGGCTTTATTTACAAACAGGATACTGAGAGACAGCTTCACACACTTAGTCAAACAATAACTAACAACAAGAATGGACAGGGAGTGAGTCCAACTTAAAGGGAGTGCTGATGAGAACAACAGGTGCTGGGAGTCTGGGGAGATGGCAGCAAGACTGATGAGGGAAGTGCAGACAGGTGTGCAGAACAGGAGGATGCTGGGAACTGGAGTCCGGGAAGGCGTGAATGTAACAGTACAATAGTGTAATCATTTTAAAGAATGTAAATGCATACATAAAGCATTGTTTAGCCCAAAGAACCATTTGGTGGCAAAAAGGGTTATTTCTTCTTGTATAGAACCCTTTTGGTATAAAGGGATCTTTGGAGTTGAGTAAAGAACCCTAGGGATCTGTATAGCCCAGGTGGGAAAAAAAGTACACTTCTAAAATGTACTTAAAGTGCTCTATTTTCACACACTAATTTTGAGACACCATGAAATATTAACTAAAATGTGCTTTTAATATACTATCTCTGTATTAAAAAATTACTTAGTTACCATTTGTAGTACACTATGGGTTCAAGTGCACTACAAGTGGTAACTAAATAGCACAGTTGAATACACTTAGATGTTCTTAATATTATCCCTCTACTGCATACGTTGATGGCACATGAACAAAAATATTCCACACATTTTTTTTGGTTCATTGGGAACATTTTATTGATAAAAAAAAAAAAACTCCCCCAACTCCAAAATATTTTTTCGTTGCCCCAGGGCAACGTTGTGCGACAATGGTACAGAGTCATGGAGAAAATTATCATCAAAATCAAATTTTTAAAAAAAATAAATAAATCAAGAAATCATTAAGTAAAAAGAGAAAAACACTTGAAAGACATTGATATATTGAATTTGATACATGCATAGGTCTGTATCATGTAGTGTGCTATGCCATATAATGTACTTCATGAAATAAGATTTCACTCCGTATGAAACTTCAAAAAGCAGTTCTTCTCTGCTGTGACATAGTGGTGTATGTTACAATTTTTGCACATCACTTTGGGTGTTCCTGCACACCCAGCAACCCTGCATCTTCCCTTCTTATCATACATTGTTGCCAATGTGAGGTATTGCCCAAAACATCCTCGGAAAGTACCCCTTATCGCACAATGTTGCCCTGAGGCAACAAAAAGAGAAACTGAATTTCTTACCATGCAAAATAAAAAAAAAAACTTCATAAAACCTGACAAAAGGCTTCTCTACACCTTCATACACACACATATATTTTTTATGTACAGTTCATGTCGTTTTAAATAAAATTACTAAAGCAAATAATATTGCCTTCTTCTCACACCATGTGCTCCTGTGACCATGTGTCAGAACAGGATGTCCCACCTTTAAATGGTGCTTGATATCGACTCCAACACCTTACTGAACTGTTCTTTGGTACTTTCTCAACCTTTCTAATTGGTTGTAATCATTTAAAGAAAAATGTACTAAACATAGGTCTTAAAAAAACTTTCCGTTGCCTGAGGGCAACGCTGT
Organism: Culter alburnus; assembly: GCA_028476615.1. Taxonomy (NCBI): domain Eukaryota; kingdom Metazoa; phylum Chordata; class Actinopteri; order Cypriniformes; family Xenocyprididae; genus Culter; species Culter alburnus. The sequence goes on along the minus strand of JAOTNS010000601.1, from coordinate 9,321 downwards.
GCTGTAGAGGGTTATCTTAAGTACTACTAAAGAAGAATTTTAGTATATTAAGTACAAAATTAGTGTGCAAAAATAGAACACTTTAAGTACATTATAGAAATGTACCTTTTTTCACCTGGGAGAACCCCAATGAACCTTTTTTTTTTTTTTCACAAGAGTGTGTGACACGTCCACTAGAGGGAGCCACAGGATAAGGAAGGTTTCTATCCCTTTGAATGGAAAAAATGCATTGATCTATATTTCATGTATAACTAAGGTGTACTGACAGTATAGTTTTATATAGTAAGTGTACATAGAAATAAAACAGTTATGTGTTAAATTGCAAACATAAGGTTAGAAGGCTACACACATTTTAGAAATAAATTATAAAAATGAAAAATATCTAGAGACAAATGCTTAAGATAGGCTAAAATTTTTGAGCTGCAAATGATATCTTCACATTCATTTGAAATTGTCATGTGACATTATGTGTGATTCATCTACATTTAAATGTTGATTATGAGTCCACACATAAACCACACATATTACGATTACATACCTTATGACAGTATGTTACAAACGAGTCTCCCGCACCAGATCTCTCGCACCGCCAGAGGGAGCTGTCACCTGAGTATTAACTTCATTTGGACTCAATTTCCCATCAACCCTCATACCTGGGACTGATTAGCCTACATTACACCTGCCATCAATCACACATCCATTCACTCTCACGTAAAAGACACTCTCACTTCTTGATTAGAAGTCTTGATTAGCACTGGTTGTCATTTCTGAGCGTTTTCTACCTTTCTACTTGCCTGTGTATTGACTTGGACTGTTTATCGACTTGGACTGTTTATCTGGATTCTGATTTCTGCTGCCTGCCCTGACCCCTTGCCTGTTTATCGTTTGTGCTTTGCTTGCTGCCTGCCTCGACCCATTGCCTGTTTATCATTTGTGTTTGCTTGCAGCCTGCCTGCCCTGACACTCTGCCCGTTTCCTGGATTTGTTCTCTGCTGTACTGCTGTTGTATAATAAACTGCAGATGGATCATTACCCTTCTGACTCGTCACACAGTAAACAATTTTTTCACAGATTTAAAGGTTCCCTAGAATTAAAAATTGAATTTACCTTGGCATAGTTAAATAACAAGAGTTCAGTACATGGAAATGACATACAGTGAGTCTCAAACACCATTGTTTCCTCCTTCTTATATAAATCTCATTTGTTTAAAAGACCTCCGAAGAAATTCATAAAAACAACTTCATTCTTTATAAATCTCTCCAACAGTGTGTAATGTTAGCTTTAGCCATGGAGCCTACTATCAAACTCATTCAGAATCAAATGTAAACATCCAAATAAATACCATACTTACGCGATTAGACATGTTGCATGACAAAACACTTTGTAAAGATCCATTTTGAGGGTTATATTAGCTGTGTGAACTTTATGCTGTTTAAAGCTCGAGGGGTGGGGAGCACGAGAATTTAAAGGGGCCGCTCAGCCTGAATCGGCGCATATTTAATGATGCCCCAAAATAGGCAGTTAAAAAAAATGAATAAAAAAAAAATCTATGGGGTATTTTGGGCTGAAACTTCACAGACACATTCAGGGGACACCTTAGACTTATATTACATCTTTTGAAAAGACGTTCTACGGCACCTTTAATTAAAGTTTATTTAATGCCTGACAACGTTATTTTAGCATCGCACAGCATTTAGGCCGTGTGTCCACCAGAGCGTTTGTTCCAGCTGCTAGCGTACTTTTTCAGTTGTTTTCAATGGGAACGCCGCGTTTTTTAAACGCCAGGAGCGTAACGAGGCGCTGAGCATCTTTTTCACACTCAAGCGCTGAGAGCTGGGCGTTTTTTACTGGTCGCCTCGAGCTGAAGAATGTTCAACTTTGAGTAAAACGCTGCGCTCATCACTGTCACTTTTTAGCCAGCCATCCAATCAGAGTGGAGGAGGGGCGGGACAAATACAACACCGACCAACTGTCACAACATTCTTGCTGTACAAAGACATTAACAAGCAGAGAACGGAACAAAATGGATGAGAAATTAATATTACTGGTCTCCGAACATACATAGCAAGTAATTCCACATTGTGTGAACATTTTTAGCCTGAAACAAATTACCTGCAAAATCAGTTATAAGTAACAGTGACGCGGATATTCCGTATCATAGCAACAAAGCGTCTCAACGGAAAAAAGCGCTCCGCTGCAGAAGCGCTCTCAAGCGCTCACAGACGGGCGTTTTAAGCAGAGCGCCTAGCGTTTTCAGCTGGCTAAAAACGCTCTGGTGGACACACGGCCTTAGAGAACATTTCAAAACATAAAATGGCAATACAATACACAAATTTACACCCTTTTCCCAATAAAATTAAAATTTAAGTTTTTTTGGCTTTTAGTATGAATTTGTTATCCTTAATGTTATCTGTAAGCTAGTGTGTCCCAAAATAAAAACAATGACAAAATTTGACAAAATTCAGTTTCTCATCAGATTTTCTGTCCAGTCAAATACTCTCTAGAATCTGAAGCATCCAACCCCCAGCACTATAAATAGGTGTGTTCAAATTGAAGCAGCACTGTGCAGACTGATCGGCGTATGACATTAAGTATGGTGAGAGAGATTCAAAAGCGTTTGCTCTCTAATTGCTCTTGTGGTACTCTGATGTCATTTACCGATCGGTGTACACACCTATTATCACCTGGCCAAAGTTACCGTTGTGGGTAGTGATGGAAGAAACAAAGCTTTTCAAAGCTTTGAATCAATTGAACCAATTGCTTTGCAAAATGATTCACTTTTTCAGAGTTCAAAACAACATATGCTAGTGATGCCTGCTGGTCAAAACTGTGTAAATGCAACAAAGACTCAGGCTAAACATGCATAAAAACAGGTTTTACAAACCCATTGCAAATGTTTTATTAAATGTATAATCTGTCAAATGCAATTAACTAATCATCTAATACCATCATCTAATGCAAGTCATCTAATTAGGTGTCTATATAATGTGTTTTTGATCCATTTTCAGGCTTGTTTTGTTTGTTCTATGGATGGCTCAACTAAACAAGCCAATAAGATACTATTAACTGCTATTATTCCTTTTAAATATGCAAATGCCATAGACGATAGACCATAAACCATAGGCATTCAAGTGAATCTGCATGATTTATGAGTTCACAGAGATCATTGCCCCCCCCCCCAAAGCTTCTGGTTTCAAAGCTTCTTGAAGCAGTGTTCAAAAATTTGTGGGAGAGAAGCATGGGTCGTAAATGTATCAGTTGTTCCTATGCTTGTGCTTTATTACGGTTTACGGCTATACACTGGTTAAGAACGAAATTGCTTCAATTCATTCACTTTGAAAAAGGAGGTATTTGTGCTAGCTCATGACTTTGTGATGGACATTTCTCAGATGACTGCTTCACCAATGGATGGAATCCAACGGGGTTTACGAGTAACCTTCAGTTAGCAGAGACAGTGACGATTTGTGCTTACCCTCTCAGATTTTGCTACATCCCTTTAAAACAGTAGGTAGCACACTTCGACAACGAAAAATGTAAATACCTGTTAGATTGTGCTACTAGCATCATATTCATGTGATGTGACTTAGTTTGAGGCTTTATTAACGTCCATACCCATAACGTACATTATGGTTTAACTGGTTACCATGTTAAGTTGTGACCTTAGGCCAGATGTGAATGATCGGCCGCAGATTCGTCAATTCCAAAAGCCAGTGCAAAACGTCCATTACAATTCAACCTTTGCACTACCTGAAGCTGGTATTATTTTAAGATTAAAAAATTCAAGGGATTTCATTACATATGATTAATAATTACATTTATTCATTTTGCAGATGCTTTTATCCAAAGTGAAGGAATACAACAAGCGATTCATCATGAAGAGAGGCAAGTAGACACAAGAAGTGCTCACAATACAAGTTTCAGAGTTGTATATGAGAGAATAGGGAGGGATTAAAGGAAATGAAAGCTTCTGTGTAGTTGTGTCATGAAACACGTATGAAATCAATCCAATGGCATGACGGAACGTCATAGGTGGGTGACGTCATCGACCAGGAAACTATAAAGCATAGCAAGACCAAGCAGAGTTAGCTTCTGTGCCTTCAGCAAACAATCTGTGTGAAATTGTCTCTGTTTAATTGTTGTTTGTCACAAGCATATATCGGCCTGCGGCTTCGTGCCTATGGCCGAATCACAGTCGTGCTAATATACAGCCTTATTATGGCATTATTTTACGGTCTAATGTCGAGAGCACATTATTGTGACATGAGAGCACATACATGTAATGCACGAGCGCGAATCTCTCCGCTTGCGTGCAGATTTCCTTTGCTCTCACACAAAACTGGACACGCGTTCTTAAATATACAGTGCTCTCTTATGAACGTCTCTCCTCTCACTCAGATATTGCGTGTGCGCTCTTAAACTGTGTCCTGCGTGCTCGCAAATCTCTCTGTGTTCTTGCACTAGAAATTAATTTGCTTATGGATTAAACGCTGTCAAAATCAACCAGTCAGAGAATAGATGACTGACCGATGAAAATGCTATGTGGAATCTTATTGGCTGAGAGTGAACTGCGCCTGGAATTCTTTCGACAAAGATGGATATTTATTTTCATTACAATTTAATAATATTTAATAATATTAATCAAAATGTAGGCCTATCTTAGAAATTGATGATTTCTATATTAATAAGCTTATCTAACTACATTCCATAGACCTTTTTCACAAGAATCGGAAATCACGTGACGCGGGGTAAAGTTAGTTACGCTATGCGTCTACGGCTATTCGGTTGTTAAGTCTGACGTCACACGGCAACGCTTCCGGGTCCTAATGCTCTATCTCATACCGAGGGGGCGATCCAAGATGGCAGCCGGTGCGGTCGCAGTTTCATGCAGTTAAACAAATTCAACTTTCCATTCCCTATATTTTAACCATACTTAAACCTGGTTGCATAATAACAATTGAGTATGCATTAGACCATCTTTCTGTTTTGTTTTTGCAAAGTATCTAGCTAGTTATGTTAGTTTAATTCCCTCCTATGTTGGCGATCGTTAACTGAACTCTCTGACGCACAATGGAAACTAAGGACAGCATGATGAAGCGCAAAGGGAAAAATAAGAATTCTACCTCCAAGTTGATTACAGAACAGATGGAATTTGATATACCTGTCTCGGTGGACAATGGTTCTGCTTTACATATTAAACTAGACCATCAATATCGCCAAAACTGTCCCGATGTCACCCGGTCTGTCAGCCCCAGTCTCGATCCCGTGCATGACTCCGATTTAGATACGCCTGTGAAACCACAACAAAAAAGATCTTGAGATGACATTTCCCTGACGGAATTACAAGACAATGTAATCGCGGCATTAACTTCCAAAATTAAGGAAAGTACAGACGATCTCGGAAAAATGATTACCAGCAACACTGTGAGCATTGAGGCCCTTAAGAAATCAATTGACTTTGTGTTTGAAGAAGTAAATGCATTGAAAACAGACATGAAAAGCTGTAAATCTACCACAAACCTGAATAGCACCAAAATACACGAACTTGAGCAAAGGCTCAACGATGCTGAACGCTACCAGCGGAGATGGAACCTCCGTCTGTACGGGATTCCTGAACATCCTGAGGAAGACATCAAGCATAAAGTCATTGGTATCTGTCTCTCAGTTGCTCCTGATTCAAGTGTATCTTTTAAAGATGACATAGATATTGTGCATCGACTGGGAAAGCTGAAAGAGCAAGACGGTAGACCTAGACCAGTGATCATTCGTTTCGTGAGAAGATCTACGCGGGACCTGATCTGGCGGCTGGCCAAGACCTCCGAATATCTGAGGAATCACAAGCTGAGATTTACCGAAGATCTATCTCAAGCAGACAAGTTGTTGAGGATAAAGAAGAGATGGCCGTTGGTCGAAGCTGCTAGGAAGGAAGGAAAGAGAGCTTTTTTTGTTGGTGTGCGCGTAATAATCGATGGGAAAGAGGTGCGTTCACCCTCGTGAAAACAAGTGGCCTCGCCTGTGACATGTAAACATTTTTCCTGATCTACTGTTGGCCAACTTGTAAGTTTACAATAGGCTTCTTTTGCAGGTCTAATGCAAGTTAATTTCTGGACAAAGTTGATTGTAACTCGTAACCTGGTTTCGTTATAATCAAACCTGGTTCAGTTCATTTCATGTTTTTTTTTCATTTAAGATTATTTGTTCTTTTTTTTTTATAACAAACAGCAGTGGTTTTGAACGTAGCAGCTTTAAGCAAAACACAAAAATTAATTTTGGAAGTCATTCAAACTCCCCTGGTTTGTTTGGAGTGTGCCGGCTTGTTTGGAGAATTCTGGAGGGGTTTATGGGATTCACATTCTAAAACTGAAAATGATGCTTTATTTAAAGTCTAGAAAGCCGAATTACATATTGCTTATCTAAATTCCCAAATTCACTTATTCTAATAGGAGGAGATTTCAATATCACTTTAGACAACTCCCTTGACCGGTGGCCAGCTCGCAATGAAAATTCATATAACTCCACTCTAAAGGCCTTTATGCAGAAATTTGGAGTAACAGACATTTGGAGAGAGGAATTCCCTGGTATTAGTTCTTTTACATGGAATAATAAGGCACGTACCAGTATGTCTCGCATTGACTATTGGTTAACTCCATGCAGTTTACAAAAAGAAGATATTTCTGTTAATATTCTTCCTACGCCATTAACAGATCATAAGGCCGTGTCTATCAATATTTTTTTACATTCTTCTTATTCCTCCAACTGCCATAACTCTTATTGGAAGCTCAACAAGTCATTATTGGAACATGAATTTGTAAAGATGACCATTCGCAGTTTGATTGCACAATATTGGAATATAGCTCAGATTAGTAATAACTATTGTACTAATTGGGAATTATTTAAATTTGAAGTTAGTAAATGTCTTAGAAAGTTTGGAAGTGTATTATCTAAAGCTAAAAGACTTGAAGAGGAGATGTTAATTTCTAAAATTACAGCTCTGACTCAGAAATCTCCTAATCTCTCAGATAGTGAATATCTTGAGTTATCTATACTTCAAGGCCAATTAGATGATATCTATAAAAGGAAGGCAGAGGGTGCCTTCATTAGGTCTAGACAGAGATGGTTAGAAAAGGGAGAACAGAATTCAGCATATTTCTTTCAATTAGAAAAATTTAATGCAAAAACAAATACAAATATAGCTGCAAGCAGCAATTCGGGGCCAAGCCCCAGAAGGGGCAGTAGCGCAATACGGAGCAGGAAGAGCAAAAACAGCAGAAATTGAATGTACATGCAAAACAGCTGGTTCAAAAGGACAGGTGGAAATGAAATGAAAATCAATAGAAGTTCAGAGAATGAACACGGAATGAACTAAAAACACTTGTATCTCATTGAAGAGGAATAAAGATTAGTACAATGCTTATTTGGATAAAAAAGGTATCAAAATGACTCATTACACACAATTGTATAAAGGCACCACACACGGGATTCAAACCCACGACCTCCAGGTCCAATGTCCATTTCTCATCTCATTGCACCACTGTGCACATGAATGTTGGCACACCTGCCGAAGTTCATTTGTTCATGTGAAAATGAACTCAAAATGAAGAATTTTTATAAAACTGCACTGAATGTTATATTTAATAACTAGTTTAGATCATTCTGCAGCTCATCATGCTGTAGCGCAATACAGAGCAGGAAGAGGAAAACAGCAGAAAATGAACAACATGAAACAGCTGGTCAGAATTACGGGCGAGAATGAACTCAGAACTTACAGAAGCTTAGATGAAAATGAACACAGCATGAAACAAAAAACATTTATTTTCTAATCAAGAGGCAGTAAATGAATCAAAACACACATTTCATAAAAGCGCCCACCTGGGATTCAAACCCACTATCTTTGGGTACAGGGATCTTCAGGTAACTGGCTTTACACATTGAGCTACTTGAGGACGCACATTCAACAGGCTGTGGAAGAGACCTTTTAGTGTAACAAAGAATTCACAAAAAGCATTACTTATCATGCTAACCATATTAGCATGCTAAGCTAACTATGCTAATGAAGCTCATAGTTAACTTGATAACTGAAGAGCCCATTAAAGAGAATACAATGGTTACATGCTAAGCAATTAGCACCTAAGCTAACTAGCATAAGACAACAAACACAAGCAAGGTCACATTCAGAGACGAATATCTCGGGAATGGTAGCGAATATCAAAAATCCGTTCAGTTATTTCTGTGCGGCTCGGTCCAAAGATCATCTGAGCTGATTTTGGACAAAATTGACCAAAATTTGTGGGAGGAGTAGCGAAAAAACTGTTTTTGATTTACTTCAATATGGCAGACAGGGACATTTAAGGAAAATGACAAATGACACATTGTCGGAATCGGCATAAGCCAGGGAATAAAATGACATAAACACTAGGTGGCGCTGTGCTGAAACTTCTCATGTACCTTCAGGACCCTCTGATGGTCATATGTACTAATTTTTGTGATGATATGTCAAATTGTTTAAAAGTTATTGCAATTTATGACAAAATTCAAAATGGCGGACACGTAGTTCATCCGATGTTGACAAATTCAATATCCTCGGATTCGGCATGGCACAGGGAATCCATAGACACCAAGATCTTGATTTTCTAACAAAGCGTTCAAAAGTTATTGGCCAAAATAGCCATTTTTCAGATCTCATGACCTGTAGGTGGCGCTGTTCCCAAATTTGGCATGGAACCTCAACTCATGGTCTTGATCAAGTGTACCAATTTTTGTTTCGATTGCTCAAAGTTTGGCCGAGATACAGCCTCTATAGCAATTTCGGGTCAACCTCGTTAACTTTGTGACATCATAACTTTTGAACAAATATGAATAAGAAAAATCTGTTCAGTCATTTCTGTGCGGCTCAGACCAAAGATCATCTGATCAAAGATTGGACAAAATTGGACAAATTTTGAAGGAGGAGTAGCGAAAAAACGGAATACTGTACTTTTCAAAATGGCTGCTACTGTAATGGGCGGAGACTTAATGTAAGAAGTTGAATAGCATCAGCATGAAGAGACAATCAGATGTACTAAATTGTATTTTTCTAGAGAAAATGGTTCAAAGTTATAACCTTTAGAATTTGAATTTTTGAACTGGTGGTGCGCTATGAGTTGCCCTATAGACTCCAAAATAAATTGGTCATATTTCTCGCCCTGGACCATCTCTACAATGTGCCAAATTTTCAACAACACACAAACAACTCACACAACACACAAAAACAACACACAAAAAATCAAATTCAAAACACACAACACAACCACCAAACACATCACCAGCACAACACAGCAAATTCAC